>WBNM01027980.1:0-14594 GCA_013399055.1 Ramphastos sulfuratus | reverse complement strand
CTGTCTGGGCTGCATGAGCACAAATTCACCTCCTAAGCCCTGATTTCACCACAGTGAGGGGCAGCATTTCCTCAGCTGCTGATTTGCAAGACAGGGCTCCTGCAGCACTGCTTCTGCTGTATGCAGCCCATAGCCTGTGGCTGTATTGGATCATCCTTGTCCTCTGCTGCTCCATTCATTAATCAATGGCTCCTCTGAATGCCAATGGGCTCTGAAGGGAGCCAGGTGAAAGGGATGGCAATTTGCTCACAGCTTGATAATTAGGCATTTTTCAAAATAAATTAAAGGCAGAGCTAACAGCAGCACACTGTTTTCACAAGTCCTGCTCAGAGAGAGAATTTAATTGGGAAGTGCATTGATTGGAGGGGCTGCTGAATTCCAGCCTGGAAAGCCTTTCCCCATGGCTCTGTGGCAGCTCCCAGGCTGCTTTGCCAAACAGAACCTCTCACCTCTGCTCAAACTGGGAGCCAGATAAAAGGAAGCAAAAGATAATCTCTCCTCATTTGAATCCATCTTTGGAGGAGTCTCATTCCCTGGCAGAATAAAGCAGTGCTTGGGAGGGGAAAGGGATGGCAGCCTTTGGTCAGTCTTTTCTTTGGGGTTAGCCAAGGCAGCAAAGCTCTGAGATCAATTCAAACAACAAGACATAATGCAAGGAGTAGTTTTACAATGGAAAGGTTTCCAAAGAGCATTTTCATCCCCAGACACACAAACCAGGGGTTTGGGTGAACCAGCAGCAGGGAAGCATGAGGCAGACAAAATATCTCTGTGCCAGCACAGGCACAAACACAAGGCACACAAAATCATAGAACCAAGCAGGTTGGAAGAGAGCTCCAAGCTCACCCAGCCCAACCTAGCACCCAGCCCTACCCAATCAACCAGACCATGGCACTAAGTGCCCCAGCCAGGCTTTGCTTGAACACTCCAGGGATGGGCACTCCACCACCTCCCTGGGCAGCCCATTCCAATGCCAATCACTCTCTCTGGCAACAACTTCCTCCTAACATCCAGCCTAGACCTCCCCTGTCCTCTCATTCTGTGTGTTGGGGCTCTCCAGCTCTTCAAGTCCAGAGGAGGCCACCAAGATGCTCAGAGGGCTGCAGCAGCCCTCTCTGAGAACAGGCTGAGAGAGTTGGGGCTCTGCAGCCTGGAGAGGAGAAGGCTTCCAAGAGACCTTGGAGTGGCCTTGCAGGATCTGAAGGGAGGGGCTGGGGAGAGACTACTAACAAGGTCTTGTAATGCCAGGAGGAGGAGGAATGGGTCAGAGGGGAGATTGAAAGTGGATGTTAGGAGGAAGTTGTTTGCAGTGAGGGTGGTGAGACACTGGCACAGGTTGCCCAGGGAGGTTGTGGAGCACAGAATCACCCAACGTGATCTTTGATCACGTTGGGTGATTCTGTGCTCCACAACCTCCCTGGAGGTGTTCAAGGCCAGGTTGGATGAGGCCTTGAGCAACCTGTTCTAGTGGGAGGTGTCCCTGCCTATGGCACAGGGGGGTTGGACCTGGCTGAGCTTTGAGGTCCCTTCCAACCTAAACCATTCTGTGATTTCCAGCTCTGTGAAAGGGTTGCAGAAAGCAAGCAAAGGAGGAGCTCAGGCACTGCACACCTGCTGCAAAAGGCAGAGCTCAGGGTTTACAGTCCAGTTGAATTGTGACATTTGAGAGGAAAGACTAAAACCTGGTCTGGTCCCTACAGCTGCCCAGGTTAGCCTGGCTGAGCTGCTGGGTTTGCCCTGTGAGGGTGTGAGGAGTGCAAGCACAGGTTCCATGGAGTCAGCATCTGGTTCCACCTGAGGGTTTGATTTATACCTTTTATCTCCAGCTCCAGATTTCATCTTCCCACACATCACCAAAGTGAGTATTTTGGAGGGGGAAAAAAAAAAATACCAGTCAGAGTAATAGCAGGTACCCTTCCCTTTACTCAGTGCCAGGGGGGAAATGGATTGTACTCTGCTCCAGCTGAAATTGCTTCTCCTGGCTAAGCCAGGAGACATTTTTATAAGTTATTCCTCAGATCCTTGTGATCCATGTGCAGGGAAGAGGAGGATGAATTGGCAAGATGGAAACAGCTGGAGCCCACTTCTCATTGCCTGAGTAAGGCATCTTGCTAAGAAAAAATGAAAATAAACCAAACCCCATCCCCAGGCAGCAGCAGAAGGCACATTCTGAAGTACCAGGTGCATTAACCCTTCCTAGACAGTCAATGGACTGCATCCAAAGCAGAATGGCCAGCAGCTGGACAGAAGTTATTCTGCCCCTCTGCTCTGCCCTGGTGAGACCTCTCTGTGTCCACCTGTGGGGCCCCCAAACAAGAGAGAGGTGGAGCTGCTGGAGTGGGAGCAGAGGAGGCCACAAAGATGCTCAGAGGGCTGGAGAGAACCTCTGTTATGGGGACAGGCTGAGAGAGTTGGGGCTGCTCAACATGGAGAAGAGAAGGCTCCAGGGAGACCTTAGAGCTGCATTTCAATATCCAAAAGGGACCTACAGGAAGGCTGGGGAGGGTATTTTTAGCAGGGTTTGGAGTGATAGGATGAGGGCCAATGGAAATTGGAGCAGGGGAGATTCAGGTTGGACATCAGGAAGAAGCTCTGCACAATGAGGGTGGTGAGACACTGGAAAGGTTGCCCAAGAGTGTGGTTCTCACTGGAGACATTCAAGACAAGCCTTGATGTGTCCCTGGGCAGCTTGCTCTAGTTGAAGATGTCCCTGTTGACTGCAGGGGAGTTGGACATTTGAGGGTCCAACCCAATGCAATCTATGAAGCAGCAAAGTGCTGGTTTTAAACAGAAGGCAGGAAGGTCCTGGGGGCAAGTGGGTACAGACTGCAGTGGCATCAGGCCGGGGCAGTTTGCAGCTTGGTTGTGCTGCAGTGTGTGACACTGCTGTGTGCTGCAGAGAAGGGAGCTGCAGAGTGGCAAGACAGTAAAAGACAGGTTGCAGAGAGTTTTTATAGCCCTCTGAATGGCACCCAGATCTCAGCCAAAGCAGCTCTAAGCCTGCACCTCACCTACATCAGTAATTCATAGAATCGTAACATGGTAAGGTTGGAAGGGACCTCAAGGATCAGCCAGTTCTGACCCCCTGCCAGAGGCAGGGACACCTCCCACTAGCACAGGTCACTCAAGGCCTCATCCAACCTGGCCTTGAACACCTCCAGGGAGGTCGTGGAGCCCAGAATCACCCAACATGATCAAAAAAAGATCACANTTCCCTTTGAATTATGCAAGCCCTGTGTCAGCTCTGCTATCTCTGATCCACTAGATCTGTCACTTGGCTGGGCACTGTGACACTGAGGAGAAGCCTTATCATGAACACCAGGATGGATGAGGGGTGTTGAACTGGTGTATGGATAAGGAATTAATGACATACTGGCAGCAGAGTACTGAGGAAGGCTGCAGGGATCTGCAGGGAATTTATATGTTCTGCTGAGGATGAGAGGCTCTGGTGTCAGTAATTCAGGGGACTGCAGGTGCAGCAGTGAAGGAGTTCAGAGTTGAAGACAGTTCCCATGGCATTGATCATCAAACAACTGTCACTGAGCCCAGCAGTATTTTACTCCCGAAGCATGGCCAGAAGGGCAAGGGAGGGGATTCTGCCCCTTGGCTCTGCTCTCCTCAGACCCCACCTGCAGTCCTGTGTGCAGTTCTGGAGCCCCCAGCACAGGAAGGACATGGAAGTGTTGGAGCCAGTGCAGAGGAGGCCACCAAGATGCTGAGAGGGCTGCAGCAGCTGTGCTGTGAGGACAGGCTGAGAGAGTTGGGGCTCTGCAGCCTGGAGAGGAGAAGGCTTCCAGGAGAGCTTGGAGTGGCCTTGCAGGATCTGAAGGGGGCTCCAGGAAGGCTGAGGAGGGACTATTGACAAGGTCTGGGAATGGCAGGACAAGGGGAATGGGTTTGAAGTGTCAGAGGGGAGATTGAAAGTGGATGTTAGGAGGAAGTTGTTTGCAGTGAGGGTGGTGAGACACTGGCACAGGTTGCCCAGGGAGGTTGTGGAGCACAGAAGCACAGAATGGGATCAACAGATCCCATTCTGTGCTTCTGTGCTCCACAACCTCCCTGGAGGTGTTCAAGGCCAGGTTGGATGAGGCCTTGAGTGACCTGTGCTAGTGGGAGGTGTCCCTGCCTATGGCAGGGGGTTGGAACTGGATGATCTTTAAGCTTCCTTCTAACCTTACCATTCTATGATTCTATAAGAAATAGTGAGAAAAGGAACCCCCAACATGTGTAGTGCAGGTTGCATCTTCATAGCAGTAACCCAAACTTTTAAGCTGCTTTAAGTCAGTTGAACCTCACAGGTCAGATTTTTTTAACAGCCTCCAGTTTAAATAAAGTTGCAAAGGTTCTTTTTTTTTGTTGTTTGTTTTAACTTCTCAGTTTTGCACTTGCAGTACTTCCATGCTTTCAGCTGGGGACATGTGGAAAAAGCCTCTTGGCTTTCTGTGTCTTCCCCTGCACTGGAAACTGTATGAAGTGCCATGTGGGCTGTGAGCCAGCTCATAGGATTTGCTATTCAGTCTCCACTTCACTGCTTTCACTTGTGCCAACTTCAACTCTGCCACCAAAGCCACCAAAGCCACTGCAAACTGTGGGCAGTGATGGTTTCAGAAGGCAAAGGCTCAGGTCTCCTCTTTTCCCCAAATAAAGAAACACCAAAGTAGCATTTTATAGATTTATAGATTCATAGAATGGGTTGGGTTGGAAGGGACCTTCAAGATCATCCAGTTCCAACCCCCTGCCATGGGCAGGGACACCTCTCACCAACACAGGTTGCTCAAGGTCTCATCCCGCCTGGTCTTGAACATCTCCAGGCAGGGGACATCCACAACCTCCCTGGGCAGCCTGTGCCAGTGTCTCTCCACCCTCACTATCAAGAATTTTTTTCCTCCTCTCCACTTTCACTCTCCCCTCTCCCAGCTCAAAGCCACTGTCTTTCATCCTGTCTCTCCCAGTCCTTGTCCAGAGTCCCTCNCCTGGATTTGTGCTCAGGATTGCCCTGGGCCAGGTGCAGGACCTTGCACTTGGCCTTGTTGAACTTCATGATGCTGCCTTGAGTCTAAGTTTACCTGCAACTTCCAGACACTCTAACTTTTTATTTATGGCTCTCAAGCAGCAGTCCCAGATCCAAAGTTCTAAACCTCTGGTTTAGAAGCAGCTGAATCCTTTCCCAGGCAGTTTGTAAGATTTACACTTGCTATATTTAATAGGGGCTATTAAACACTTGAACAGTGGACTTGGTGATTGGCAGTAACAGACTTTTTCATTCCTCACCTCTTTGCAGTTCCCTTGAGTGGGCTGAACTTATTTACAGCTCTGCTGTGGCACATCACTGCTGGTGCTTTGGGAGTTTGGCAGAAACACAGCCCCAGGGTGAAGCAGCACCCACAGACAGCACCCATGGACAGAACTATCTCTGCCTCAGGCCAGGACAGAGTCCTGAGCATCCTGGGCTAGAGGAAGGTGTCCCTGCCCAGGGCAGGGAGGTTGGAACTGGATAATCTTTAAGGTCTCATCTAACCCAAATCATTCCATAAATCTATAGAACTATAAAATGCTATTTAGGTATTTCTTTAGTTGTGAAAGTCATAGAATCACAGAATTGTCAGGGCTGGAAGGGACCTCAAGCATCATCTAGTTCCAACCCCCCTGTCATGGGGGCTGGAAAGCCAGGGACAAGATGCTCTGGGTTCACAGCTCAGCTATTAGACTTTCTGCCTTGTTGAGCTGCAGCCTGCCAGCCCCAGGCACACATCCATGCACTGCCAGGGTTACAAGGGAGAATCACACAGGTGTCAGGGTTAGAAGGGACCTCAAGGATCAGCCAGCTCCAACCCCACTGCCATGGGCAGGGTCACTTCACATTAGATCAAACCAGATGCAGGTCTGTTGATGGATCTACTTACAAAAGGGATCATTTTGTCCTTCTTTCTTCTTCATAGAATCACAGAATTGTCAGGGTTGGAAGGGATCACAAGGATCAGCCAGCTCCAACCCTTCTGCCATGGGCAGGGACACCTCACACTGGATCAGGCTGGCCACAGCCTCATCCAGCCTGGCCTCGAAGACCTCCAGGGATGAGATTTCCACCTCCTCCCTGGGCAACCTGTGCCAGGCTCTCACCACCCTCATGGTGAAGAACTTCTTCCTAATAGAACTTCTTTCTAAACAGGAGAGCTGTGTCTTTCTTTTCTGAAACTATCATTGGACATATTTTTCTGCATGGCTTTGGTGGCAGAACCCAGGTTGGCACAAGTGAAACAAGTGGAACTGGATGATCTTTAAGGTCTCTTCCCACCCAAATCATTCTATGGTTCTGTGACACTGCTAGAGAGGAAGGAAGAGGAAGGATGCTGTGCAAAGATAATAAACACTTCTGTACCAGCAAACATCACATGGGGAAGAACCACTTTATTGTAAGGGTCACAGAGCACTGGAGCAGGCTGCCCAGAGAGGTTGTGGAGTCTCCTGCTCTGGAGACTTCCCAGCCCTGTCTGGATGTGTTCCTGTGTGACCGGCACTAGATTATGGTCCTGCTTTGGAAGGGGTTTGGACTGGATGATCACTGGATGATCACCCAGCCTCAGCCAATCACCCAGANATGGAGGGGCCCAGAACTGGACACAGCACTCAAGCTGTGGCCTGAGCAGTGCTGAGCACAGGGGCAGAATAACCTCCCTGCTCCTGCTTGCCACACTGCTGCTGATCCAGCCCAGGATGCCATTGGCTCTGCTGCCCACCTGGGCACACTGCTCTGGAGGTCCCTTCCAGCCCCTAACATCCTGTGATCCCCACTGGTGTCAGCCAAACACTTGAGGCACCAAAGAGACAGAAGTGAGAGCTCTGCCTTCGCTGGGAGCTGCCCCGAGCACCTCAGCCTTCAAACAAGGACCGTGTGGCTGGATGCAGCCAAGAGCACAGCAAGAGCAGAAGGGTCACTGTGTCTGCAAACCTCAGGGCCAGTGAGAATTGTCCCTCAGTGCCTGGGATGCCTGCCCAGTGCCATGCCCACAGCAGCACCCTGGAGATTTGTGGCTGCCTGGCAGACCTCTGCAGGTCTTGCTCCATTAACTCCTCAGGGCTGCTGCACTGCAGAGAGAGGCAGAGAGCAGCAACCACTCTGTTTGCAAGAACTCATTGAAACACCAGAGCTGGGTGGGACTGGGGAGGCAGCAGCCAATTAAGGAGCCATCAAACTTCTCTTAAAAACCTCCCTCAATAATTCTTCCTTCCCCTCCCTCACTCCTGCCTGCAGCCAACATGGTAATTGTGTCTAATTTCTAAATTCTCATGCAGTTGCTGCAGTTGCCTCCCCATAATGAGATGTAAATGTGTTGCCAGTTTGTGGATTTGTTTAATTGCAGGGTAGCTAAACTGTGATTGGCCAGAAGGTTCATTTTAAAATTTATTTATTTAGCACACAGGCAAAGGCATTTTATAAGATGCTTTGCTCCAGCTCAAAGAGGGATGGGAACAGATTCTGTTTCCCTGTTATGTTCAGGGGTCTGTCACAAGGGAACCATCTGCTTTTCCATGTGTTTCCCAGTGAACTTAAAAGGCTTCTGCCACGGTTCCAAGTGTCTGAAATAATTCTGAATGCCTCCTGTTTGATTCAGGTTCCTGAGCTGGACTCTGAGGCTCAGGGATGTTTGGTTCTCAATGGGCCCACAAGGAACACACTCAAAGCATATTAAGTGGCTTTGCTGCACAACAATATTCATCCACTGGGCTTTTCCTCACCCACCTCCCTGAAAAGCATTTAAAAGAAGGGATAAAAGACTCAAAACTGAGCAAGAACAGAGCCCTCATTGTTTAGTCTAACACCAAATAAGAGCCACTGAAGCTTGAAGGTAGCTGCCACTTCAGAGTTTGCTCAGGTAGAGGAAAGCAGCAAGAAATCAGAGAGTCACAGAATGTTAGAGGTTGGAAGGGACCTCCAGAGACCATCCAGTCCAATCCCCCTGCCAAAGCAGGACCACTCAGGGCAGCTCACACAGGAATGCATCCAGATGGGTCTTGAAAGTCTTCAAGAAGAAGACTCCACAACCTCTCTGGGCAGCCTGCTCCAGGGCTCCAGTACCCTCACACCAAACAAGTTTCTCCTGCTCAGATGGAACCTCTTGTGTTCCAGCTCGTGCTGTCACTGGGAACCCCTGAAAAGAGCCTGACAGGACAAGGGGCAATGGGTTTGAAATGGCAGAGGGCAGATTTAGACTGGATGTTAGGAGGAAGTTCTTTCCAGTGAGGGTGGTGAGGCACTGGCACAGGTTGCCCAGGGAGGTTGTGGCTGCTCCCTCCCTGGAGGGGTTCAAGGCCAGGTTGGATGAGGCCTTGAGTGACCTGTGCTAGTGGGAGGTGTCCCTGCCTATGGCAGGGAGTTGGAACTGGCTGATCCTTGAGGTCTCCTTCCCACCTTACCATTCTATGATTCTATGATCTTGACACCCAGCACAATGACAAGATCCCCTCTCAGCCCTACTCTGGACTCCCTCCATCAGGTCCATGTCCTTCCTTGTGCAGGTTTGGGAGTTACCTGCCCCTCACCACAGCTAAGAACTCACCAGACTAACTCAGCCAGCTGGAAGTTAAGTTCTTGCTGCTACTTAACAACAATTATTCTGCTGAGAAGAGAGAGCTTCTGTGATCCTGAGACCACTGCATCAATAATGGATTCATTTTCAGAATTTGGGTTTGATCAGGTTTATGGCACCTAAAACTGCTTTTATCACTTACCTTCAAGTAATGACTCACCCACATCATTCATCCCAACTCCCTTACATAAACTTCCCCTCAACCTGCCAGCAAAATTGTAAAGCAGCAACAGAATTTACCTTAGCATCAGACATCTTGGAATCACAGAATGATTATGGTTGGAAAAGACCTTCAAGATCATCCAGGCCAAGCAGCAACCCAGCACCACCATGGCCACTAAACCATGTCCCAAAGTGCCATGGCCACACCTTTATTGAACACCTTCAGGCATGGGGATTCCATCACCTCCCTGGGCAGCCTGTGCCAAGCCCTGACCACTCTTGCACCAAAGACATTGTTCATCTCCAACCTAACCCATCCCTGTTCCTCATCACCAACCTAACCCATCCCTGTTCCTCATCCCCAGCCTAACCCTCCCCTGTTCCTCATCTCCAGCCTAACCCTCCCCTGTTCCTCATCTCCAACCTAACCCATCCCTGTTCCTCATCTCCAACCTAACCCTCCCCTGGCATAATTCCAGGCCATTTCCTCTTGCCCTGTCATTAGTTACTAAGGAAAAGAGACCAACAGTGGCCTCACTGCAACCTCCTCTCAGGGAGCTGCAGAGAGCAATGAGGTCTCCTCTCAGCCTCCTCTTCTCCACACTCCCCCAGCTCCCTGAGCTGCTCCTCCCCAGCCCTCTTCTCCAGACCCTTCCTCAGCTTTGTTGCCCTTCACTGGACCTGCTCCAGCCCCTCAATGTTCTACTTGGAGTGAGGGGCCCAAAACTGAACCCAGTGTCCATGATGTGCCCTCCCCAATATCCAGTTCAGGGGCACAATCACTTCCCTACTCCTGTTGGCCACACAATTCCTGATCCAGGCCAGGATGCTGTTGGCTTTCCACGGCCACCTGGGCACACTGCTGGTTCATGTTCAGCTGCTGCCCACCACCCCCTCCAGGTCCTTTTCTGCTGGGCAGTTTCCACCCACTCTGCCCCAAACCTGGAATTTTCATGGGATTGCTGTGACTCAAGTGCAGGGCCTGGCACTTGGCTTTATTAAACCTCTACAACCATTGATCCAACCTGTCCAGATCTCTCTGCAGAGCCTTCCTGCCCTCCAGCAGATCAGCACACACTAAATTTCTTGTCACCTGAACACAGCACATGGCACAATGAATTCCAGTTACCATCATCTGTAGGCTCCAACATCCATCCTCAAGAACTTAGGGGTTGATTTCCCACTCTGATGGAGCATCTGAGGACACATCTTGGCCCTGGACAACCTGACTCAGTTGGAGATGTCCCTGCTTGCTGCAGAGGTGTTGGACAAGATGACCTTTGAGGGTCCTTTCCAACCAATTACAATCATAGAATCATAGAATCATAGAATGGTAAGGTTGGAAGGGACCTCAAGGATCATCCAGTTCCAACCCCCTGCCATAGGCAGGGACACCTCCCACTAGCACAGGTTACTCAAGGCCTCATCCAGCCTGGCCTTGAACACCTCCAGGGAGGGAGCAGCCACAACCTCCCTGGGCACCTGTTCCAGTGCCTCACCACCCTCACTGTAAAGAACTTCCTCCTAACACCCAGTCTAAATCTCCCCTCTGCCAGTTTAAACCCATTGCCCCTTGTCCTCCATGAATCCTGTTCCCAAAGCACTACTCCTCCAGCAGACCATTGCAGAGCTATATTTAGATGTCTCTTCACGGGCTAGAAAGCCCAGATAATGACCCTGGACCAGAAACACCACACTGAGGACAAGGTCCATTTACTGGCACATCTGTCTAGGAGACACCACAGCAGCTGATTGCTAGTGAAGGATGTTACCACCTAAGTGGTGAGCATCTCACAGCAAGAGTCACTTCCCCCTACTGTGAAGAGAAGAATGGGAGTTGACTTTAGCTCCATCTGCCTGCTACTCCACCAGAAACAGAGAGGGACAAAGGTAATCAGCACATCCCAGGGCCAAGGGCATCACTCCTCTCAACCACTGTCAGGAAGGGCCAATAACACAAGGGGGTAAAGTAAAGAGAAGTGACAGCAGGGAAATAATTCCGCCTTTAACTGACAGGTTAGCCAGTTAAAAGCCATTTACCTTCTGCTGCTCCCTGTGTCATTGCTCATTTCACTTTTGAAGTGACATCTCCCCAAGTGCCATTAACATGCCAGCAGTGAAAGGGAATTTATAGAGTCTGCACCCTGGAGAATTATAGCCTGGGCGACTCTGGGCAAGGAAAGTAGTTTGTGGACTCTTTGTTTATCCTCACGGCTCCCACCCCAGCCAATTCAGAGCGTTGGGAAGGGGAAGTATCAGGCAGCTCCACTGTCATCACCTTCCCCCTGCAGCATCCTGTGACCTGATAATGCATTTCAGCAGCAATTACTGTCTAGGAGGATCCCTTAGTATTCAACAAAGCAAAGCATTTCAATTCCCCTTTCCAGAGAAAGAAGGGAAGAGGAGGCTGAGGGCAGAGCTCATTGCTGTCTACAGCTGCCTGAAGGGACACTGTGGAGGGGCTGCTGCTGGGCTCTGCTCACAGGCAATTGGAGACAAAACAAAGGAACCTCTAACCCCTAACATCCCTAACATTTTAGTTGGGAAAAGAGGAGGCTGAGGGCAGACCTCATTGCTGTCTACAACTACATGAAGGGCATTGTGGAGAGGCTGCTGCTGGGCTCTGCTCACAGGGAGTTGGAGACAGAACAAGGGGGAATGGCCTCAAGCTGAGGCTGGGGAGGTTTAGATTGGACATTAGGGAAAAGTTTTTCACAGAAAGAGTGGTCAGGGACTGGAATGAGCTACCCAGGGAGGTGGTGGAATCCCCAACCCTGGATGTGGTTTGGATGTGGTGCTTGGGGCTATGGTTTAAGGTGAACCTTGTAGAGTAGGGGTCTAGGTTGGACTTGGTGCTCCTGAGGGACTTTGCCAACCTGCATGTTGCTGTGGTTCTGTGTGATTCTGTTCCACATCAAGGCTACTGAGGGGGCCATGGCAACAACCTAGCAGCAAATGGACCTGTCCTGAGTGAAGCAGAAAGAATTGCAGGATAAAATTGAGGGGAATTTTCACAGAATTCCAGCATCCAGGTTGGAAGGAACTCCAAGGATCACCTGCTCCAACTTTTCTAGGTGATGGTGTAGTTGGAATGAGCTGGCCCAGCTGCCTGGCAAGCTGAGTCTTTGAGGTGTCCAGTGGAGAGGACTCCACTGCTGCCCTTGGGAGATGATTCCAATATCTGCCTGGGGAAAAATTCTGTAACCCCATGGGAATCTCCCCAGCAATAACTTGTCCCCATCACCCTTTGTCTTTTCCACCAGGACTCCTTATCAAAAGGAAGTCTCCATCCTCCTAGTATCCACTCTCTATGTACTGGTTCATGGTGACAAGGTCTCCTCTAAGCCTTCTCAAGGCTGGACAAACCCAGCTCTCAGCCTTTCCAGTTTTGTGCCACCAGCACAACTCAAACTAGAAGGATTTCTCCAGCACCAGCTTCCTGCACTTACAAAACTGTGGCATGGAACTGGCTGCCCATGCAGAGAGCAAGCCCAGCTCAGAGGTACTTTGTATTTGATGTCACTCAAGGAGGGCAGACCTAGGACTGCTCTCACCCCTTCCAATCACCCAAGCCAACCACAAACAGCAATGGATTTCAAGCTGCTAGGCAAATTGTGGCTTCTTCAAATGATCAAGCCAGGGTATGGATGAAAGACATCATTTATCATAAGGCTGGGAGTAAGAGCCTGAGTCACCTTGGCAGTCAGAATTACTAATGCTATATCAGTATGGAGATCTGCAAGTTGCAATCTGATGCAGCAAACAGACACAAGTCTGCTCCCACCGTGGGAAGGTCAAGCAGGACTCAGCCCATACCAACAGGCAGCTGCTAGAGAGGGGCAAAAAGGCACTAATCGAATTCACAGTTGCCCTTTGCTGGGCTCTCTTCAGCTGACAGATGAATTTGCATTAGTTTAGTGTGAATCACCATGGAAAATGGAAAACAATACTTATGCTAATGAGAGCACAGAGTGAAAGCTTTGCAAATGAGCTGCCATTTGCTCACCAGCCGGGCTGCAGCTGATTAGAAACAGCCCCGTGATTGATAGCTCCAGCCAGTCCTGCTTCTGCCCTGCCCTCCCACACCTTTTCTACCCCCCAGGGCTTTCCAGGCATCCCTAAAGGTGCAGCCTAGCAGGGGAGAGCTGCCCCAGGTCACAGAATCACAGAATCAAGTTCAGGTTGGAAAAGTCTCTCAGGATCACCAAGGCCAACCCATACCCTTACTCTACAGAGTGCATCCCCAACCATCTCCCCAAGCACCACATCCAAATGACTTTTAAACACCTCCAGGCTTGGGGACTCCACCACCTCCCTGAGCAGCTCATTCCAGTCCCTGACCACTCTCTCCAGGAAAAACTTTTCCCCAATGTCCAATCTAAACCTCCCCAGCCTCAGCTCGAGGCCATTCCCCCTTGTGCTGTCTGCAATTCCCTGTGAGCAGAGCCCAGCAGCAGCCTCTCCACAACCTCCTTTCAGGTAGCTGTAAGCAGTGCTGAGGTCTTCCCTCAACCTCCACTTTTTCAAACTGAAAAAGGAAAAAAAGGTCAGGAAAAGACATTCAAGGAGCAGATAAAGAAGAAGGCAAGGCCAAAGGGCCAATGGGTAGGGGAGTGCCCAGCTGAGGTACAAACCCAATGTTTTGAGTCACTGAATGCATGGGGTTGGGGGTTCAAAGGTCTGAATGCATTGGGGTTCAATGCAATGGCACTGAATGCATTGGGGTTCAAAGGTCATCTTGTCCAATCCCTCTGCAATCAGCAGAGACACCTCCAACTAGGTCAGGTTGCCACATCACTGGATCACTGGATCACTGGACCACAGGGTCACAGAATCAGAGGATGTCAGGGGTTGAAAGGGACCCAAAGAGATCATCAAGTTCAACTCCCTTGCCAAACCAGGACCATACAATCTAGCTCAGGGCACACAGGAACACATCCAGACAGGGATCATCAAGTCTGATCCTACAGAGAAGACCCCAACCCAACCTTCACCTCATTGCAATCTCCTTTCAGGGAGCAATGAGGTCTCCCCTCATCCTCCTCCACACTAAACATCTCCATCTCCCTCACTGCTCCTCACCAGCCCTGTTCTCCAGACCTTTCACCACCTTTACTGCTGGCTGAATTCAACAACCTTCAAGGTCTCCTCATACAATCACAGAATCATTATGGCTGGAAATGACCTTGAAGATCATCAAACCAAATTGTAACCCAACTATTATGACCACTGAATCACACCCTGGAGCATCACGCCTTGGAACACCACACCCTGGAGCACCACACCCTGGAGCACCACACCCTGGAGCATCACACCCTGGAGCATCACACCTTGGAGCATCACACCTTGGAGAACCACACCCTGGAGCACTACATCCTGGAGCACCACACTCTGGAGCACCACACCCTGGAGCATCACACCTTGGAGAACCACACCCTGGAGCATCACACCCTGGAGCACCACACTCTGGAGCACCATACCCTGGAGCATCACACCCTGGAGCACCACACCCTGAAGAACCACACCCTCAGACTTCTTGAATCACAGAATCAGGTGTGTGTAGCTGGAGGATTGTGAGGAATCACAGCATGGAAGGGACACTCAAAGATCTTCTTGTCCAACCCCCCCTACACTGAGCAGGGACATTTCCAACTAGATCAGGGCCTCATCAAGCTTGAGCTTGAATGTCCCCAGGGGTGTAGCCTCCACTACCTCTCTGGGCAACCTCTTCCAGTATTTCATAGAATTCTGTTTTACATGCTAGAAATAGGAGAAACCTCACAAAGCCAAGCTCTTGGGAATGCTCAACTGCTTGGAAATGTCTGGGGGTTGGTATCATAGAATCAT
>WBNM01027979.1:21746-45657 GCA_013399055.1 Ramphastos sulfuratus | reverse complement strand
TCAAAGATCA
Organism: Ramphastos sulfuratus; assembly: GCA_013399055.1. Taxonomy (NCBI): domain Eukaryota; kingdom Metazoa; phylum Chordata; class Aves; order Piciformes; family Ramphastidae; genus Ramphastos; species Ramphastos sulfuratus. Next base: position 45,647 of record WBNM01027979.1, on the reverse strand, counting down.
TCAAGTCCAAGCTTCCAGCCAACACCTCCATCACCACTAAACATCTCTGAGGTTTTTGAACACCTCCAAGGATGGTGACTCCTCCACTACCTCCCTGGGCAGCCTGTTCCAATCCCTGACCACTCTTGCAGCAAGGAAATCTCTCTCTGCAGATATTCAAGAACTGTCTGGATGTGTTCCTGTGTGACTTGCTCTGGGTGATGCTGCTCTGGCAGGGGGCTGGGCCAGATGAGCTTTCAAGGTCCCTTCCAGCCCCTGACATTCTGTGATGCTGTGAAGCTACAGCACAGGAGGTTCCAGCTCAACACAAGGAGAACTTCTTGCCTGGAAGGGTCCCAGAGCCCTGGCACAGGCTGCCCAGAGAGGCTGTGGAGCCTCCTTCTCTGGAGCCTTTCCAGGCCTGTCTGGATGTGTTCTGTGTGCCCTGAGCTGGATTGTCTGGTCCTGCTCTGGCAGGGGGGTGCTGTCCCAGGTTGGGAACTATAAGGTTAAAAATCCTCTAGGGACTAGAAAATTGTTACTCAATCCCAGAATTCTGCTATCTCTTTATAAACTCAGGGTGAGAGCAGCTCTCTCTCCCTTCCTCCTNGGGGCTCCAGAGGCTGTGTTTAGGCCTGTGGGTGGCAGAGGTGTTGGGGGGGTGGGGGTGAGGATTACAGATTTAGTTTTGGGTTGGGGAAGAATTCAAGGGGGTCACTATGGATGCTGCATCTGCTTTGTGATTTCTGCCTGCATCTCTCCCCAAACACATTTCTGTTTTCTCTCCACTTCACTGCAGAGCTTCATTCTGTTGCCTCTTTAAAAACCACAACAGTTGCAACTCGATGACCTCTTTGGGTCCCTTCCAACCTCTAACATCCTCTGATCCTTCCCCACTAGACCCAAACACATACAGAGACCCTCCCGGCAGGGACCCCAGACCCCTTTTCACCGCAGCAGGGTGGCACAGAGCAGAGAAAAAAAGAGGGCACCGCACCATGCCAGCATGGCAGCACACCCCTCCTCCTTACCAAGCAGTCCAGCTGAGCCACAGCTGTCTTGGTGCCAGGCTGCCCCACGTCCCACACCTTCACGCAGCCCTTGCCCCCGGTGTAGACGTGCCGCGTGGAGTTGCTGATGGTGACGGCGCAGACCACCTCGCCGTGGCTCAGGGTGTGCAGCTGCCGAGCGTGCCGGGGGATGCCAGAGCCGATGAGGGCATCGGGAGGGAAGGGCACAGGCTGCATCTGCCCATCGGCGCTGACGTGGAAGGAGTAGGCACTGCGGAAGGGAGCAGGGAGAGACGCTCAAAGGACCCTGCGCCGAGAGCAGTTGGTGCCACCCGGGACCCAGCCTGCCCCCGACACAGGCGGTGGCATTCGGAGTCAGGGCCACGAGCGGTGCCCGGCAGCCAGTCTGCAAACCTCCCAGTGCCAGCCCTACAGGCACCTCCTGGTCCCTGCTCCTCCTCCCCCCACCCCAGCCACAACCCAGCCCAGAGAGGATCTAACGGAGCAGGAGCCCTCTCTGGCCCCTCCCCAGCTCCTCCTCCCCGTGCAGCCCCCAGCACAGCAGAGCCCCACTCACGGTTTCCCTGAAGTCCCCACTTGCATGCCAGCTGCCAGCCCTGGGACACGCATGTGTGGGTGAGGGTCGTAGCCCACCTGGAGGGGACAGTGGGTGAGAGCAGCTCGGGGCCCACGGGCCCACGGCCACCCCAGGGAAGAGGCTCACTCACCAACGGGGAGCGTCCGTAGCTGCCGGCTCCCACGGCGGCCGCGGCCCCGTTGAGCTGAGGGGACATGAGGTGGAGGCTGGCGTAGGCGCCGGTGCCAGCCATGTCCCCGTTAACGGCAGGGTGTGCCATGCCAAAGGCGGCCGAGTAAGGGCTCTGCACTCCCAAAGGGTTCCTCAGGCCCAGAGCTGCCGGAGGAGAGGCAGTGTGAAGCGGATGGAGCCCAGGCTCTGTCCCCTCCGGGGCCAGTGGGATCAACACTCAGAGCCACCCACACCGACCCCGGCGGGGCCAAGCTCACCCAGAGGGTCCACAGGGGCCTTGGCAGCAGTGGGGCGAAACTGCTGGGCACTGCTGGAGCCTGGGGCTGCAGCATCGCCCTGGGAGGTTGGGGTGCTGGACTTGAGGCTGGGTGTCCCTGCCTTCTCCACCTGCCAGGCACAGAGAGATGGCATAAACACACTCCCACCCCTGCCAGGGCTTCTCCTGGGCTCTCCCCCACTCCTGGTCCCTGCTCCTCCTCCCCCCACCCCAGCCACAACCCAGCCCAGAGAGGATCTAACGGAGCAGGAGCCCTCTCTGGCCCCTCCCACACTGCCTTTGTCCCATGGTTTGGGGGCAGGTGGACCCATGCCTGGCAGCTCCACCAGCCAAGCCTGGGCAGGAGGGATGAGAGCACAACCCCCAGCTGCCCCCCGCAGGGCACGTACCGTGGGCACATCCTTGCTCCGAGATGGGGACGCACTGCTGGAGGAGGCCATGGAGGTCGGGCTGAGTGGCACAGCCTCCTTCCTCCCCACTGGAACCTTCTCCACCCCATTCTCCCGGGAGGAGTAGGAGTGGACGCTGTGCGGGGAAGAGGGGTCCTGGGGGTAGGGAAATCAGCAGGCAGCATAGCAGGCAGGGGAGCAGGGATGTGCCCAGCCATGCCAAGCTGATGGCTCCAGCGAGGGCCAGGCTGGCTGCTTGGATCCCAGGGCTAATCACTAGTGTCAGCAAGGGCTTAGTGTCCTACCATCATCTCCCCAGGCTGCCCACCTCTGTCCCTAACAGCCTGTTAGCCTCACCAGTGGGCAGAGGGATGGGCAGCCAATGCTGACCCCAGCCCCCACCCCCAGCACACTGACCTCATCCACCACCAAGTTGTCTTCGCTTTTGTCTGCATCACTGCCCTGAAACACAGAGGAGGGTTGGAGCCCAAGGGGCCCAGGATGCCCTCACTGCTGCCTTGGCAGTGCCAGAGACACAGGCAGCACTGCCTGGTGCCCTGCAAGAGGGGACAGAGATGTCCCAAGCCCCCCAGCCCTGGGCTCACATAGTCTGTGCTGAAGTCCTTCTCCTCCACCTTCCTCTTCTTGCTGCTGCTCAGGTACTCAGAGATGGCTCGTGCCCGCTCCCCGTTGGGCAGCACCAGGGAGCTCTGGGGCAGGGAGATACAGCATTAGGGGCTGTGCCCACGTCCCAGCATGAGCAGTACCAACATGGGGGCTGTGGGCAGCTCTCGGGGTCCAGAGTGCCCCAGTGCTAACCCCTGTGCCACCAGCTTGGGCCTCAGCTCTTGCCAAAGGAGTGAGGAAGGGGACACTGCTTGGGAAGGAGAGAGTGTGGCTTGCACAGAGGTCTCTATGGGGAGTGCCCACCCAGCCAGCTGTGCCTTGGGTGGGGAGCAGCACCCATTCCCCTACAGTCCCCCACCCCCGGGGTGCCAAGCCTGCACAGCTGGAGGGAAGTGGTGCAGGAGAAGAAAAAGGCACTTACAGGGCCGGGGTCTCGCTCTGTCGCTGTGGCAATGCAGAGGTGCAGCAGGAGGAGGAAGAGGAGGGAAGAAGGGACATGGGAAGAAGGGACATGCTGTGCCACCACCCAGACCCCCCAGGTGCTGCAGTGCTCATGGCAGGTCTCAGCCAGTGCTACAGCAGCAGAGCGATCCTGGGCCCCCAACAAGGATGAACCCCCCCACACTGCCCTCCTAGAAGGTGCTGCTCAGTGGGAGATGTTCCCCACCCAAATCCCTGGTGCCCAGCAAGCCTCCTGCTCCACCAGCCTGGTTGGGAGCCCTGAGGCACAATGAGTTGCCCCCCACCCAGGCCTGACCCCCACACCAACCTTCACACCAGGCCTGACCTCCCCCAAGGCCCCTGGCATCCATCCCCCCACACTCACCCCTGGGCTCAGTGTCGTGGACTCCTCTGTCATCTTTGGCCAGGAGCTGGGCCTGGGCCCCCAGAGCCCCCGAGAGTGCCAGCAGCCCTGAGGCACTGCTGATGCCAGCGAGGCTGGCAGGCTGCATCCCAGAGGGGTGGGGGGTCAGCGGGATGGGGGGAGCATGGTGTGAGAGGTGCTGGGTCTGGAGCTGGTGCTGGAGAGGAGTGAGAGGAGAGGGCAGAGTGGGAGGGCAGTGTCAGGATGGCTGCCAGGTGTGGTGGGGGAGGAGGCTGGTCCTGGAGCCATCAGCAGCCCTGGGTCAGCCTGGGGATGGGCAGCTGGGTGAAGAGGGGCAGGGCACACTCCCAGGGTGCTCCCAGCCAAGCTGTGGCCACTGTGTCCCCTTTGCCACCTCCTTCCACCCTGCAACAGGAGCTCCTGGAACACGTGGGGCACCCTACCCATATCCTTACGGATGGGGCACCCTACCCAAATCCACACCCCTAACACTGCACTCTGAAGGCAATGACCAAGGTATGGGGACAGTGGTGACCCCCAACCTCCACCCATGCCACAGGGTATCAGGACACAGTGACATGCACCAGCCATCACCCCACTCCAGGGCAAGCCAGGCTGGCACACCCCCAAACCAGCCTGGCTTGCCCTGCTCATGCCCCTGACTCAGCCAGGGATGGAAGATCGGCATTAGGGGCAGGGGGCTGCAGCCGACCCCCTTAGAAAGGCACAGGATGGGTTCTCCAGCCCAGGGGACATGGGGAGCACGGCAGGAGCACCAGCAGCCCTGGCTGGGAGGGGGCACGGCTGGGAGGGGTGGGCAGAGGGTTGACCTACCCCGATCGCCGCGTTCAGGTCGGTCATAGTCACCTGCTTCGCTCGTTCCACAGCCTGGACCACCTGCTGCTGGTGCTGCGGGGAGAGAAGAGCCCTGGGCAGTGCCCCCCTGCCGGCCCCCGCGGTGGGTGAGGCTGCGGCAGGCTCTGCGCACCCCCAGCTGGTGCCCGAGGGCTCACCCACCTCCTGAGACAGGAACGGGATGAGCTGGGCACAGATCACGTTGAGCCGCTTGGCGATCTCCGTCTGGCAGCAGGAGAGAGGCAGGTCAGGGCAAGGGGCAATGCCCAGCAGGGCAAAAGACAGAGCTGCCCCCACCCCATCACCGCCCCCCCACCGTGCAGAGCAGCAGTGCTGCTGCAGGAGACCTCCCCTCTCACCAAGGGAGCTCCCCAGGTGGGTGGACAACTCCTCCCCATCTGCACCCAAACCACCACAGGGTGCTGCTGCTGCGGCCATGAGATGCTGCTCAGCACCAAGGAGCAGGGAGGATCCCAGGGAGGAGCAAGGAGGACTCCCCCAAGTAGGAGCAAGGAGGACCCCCGGGAAGGAGCAAGGAGGATCCCCGGGAAGGGCAAAAACCAGGAACGCTGCTTCCTCACACCAACCCCTCCAAAACCAGCAGCCCAGCATCCTTCATCCCCCACCCGGGGAAGGTTCCTGCCAGGGACAGGGAGCCCCACGGCCCAAGCCATTAAGGGCCACCCCTAAGCCAGCCCACCCCACCCCGCCGCAGCCTCCTGCCAGCCTTGCCACCGCTAATTGCTGCTCTCCTGGCCGCAGGAAGCCCTGGAGAGCTGCTGCTCTCCTTACAGCTGCTGTTTTTCTGCAACACTTGAGTGCCACAGGCAATCAAGAGCTCGGCAGCAGCGTGGGGAGGGAGAGCAGCAGTGTGCTATGCCATGCTGTGTGCCATGCTCTTCGTCGCCATGCCACCTTCCCATCACACACACCCCCACCCCGGCCAGCCCCACACTTCGCACACACACCCCTCAGGCTAAAAGGAGAGCACAGACATCCTCAGCCCCACAGGTATAACCCCAGGGAGAAACAGCCCCCCCAGGGCTGTGGGCCCCAAGAACCAGTGGGTGACAGCCAGGAGGGCACACATGGCTCAAGGCAGCAGTGGAGATGCCCAAGCTGCTGCTCAGTGCACAGAGCCAGGGAGGCTGCACCAGCACCAAGGAGGGGACAGAGATCAGCAGCTCTGCCTGAACTCAGGCACCCAAATGTCCTCTGCTCCTGGATAGCTGGGGGATGCCCTGGGCAATGCCCTGGGCACCCCTGTGGTGCTGCCCTAAGGTCTGCAGGAGCTCCCTGCCCATCCCAGTGAAGGGAGCGACAGCATCACACACCCAGCACAGGGCCAAGAAGAGGGGCTTGACCTTAGACCCTTTTTTGTCAGTCTCAGGAAGAAACCAGAGGCTGAAGGGCCCCACGGATAGAGCTGACCCCTGGATCTCCCCACTTGGCCACATCTCCCACACCCAGCTGGCACAGGCCACAACACTGCCCAGCCAGCATGGGGGACACAACCCTAGGGACACCCCTGTGCCATCCTCCATCCAGACCAGCCACTGAATCTTTTTTGTTGTTGTTGTTGTTGGTTTTTTGTTCTTTGCCAGACCTGCAGACAACAGAAGCAATCCAGCACCCACCCTCTGGCTTCCCCTTCCGAGGGAATGANCCTTACCCTTCCCTCCTCCCTTCACCCTTTAGCCACCACCAGCACTGTCACCTCCCCTCCGGCTCACGGTGAGCAAGTCCAAGGCCAGGCGAGAGATTCAGGGGAGGCGTTGGTAGGAAAAATGTTTCCTTCCAGAGGGGGGAAAAAACCCAAACCAAAACCCCAACCCAGCCCCAAAACAACAATAAAACCCAAATGGCTCTGTCTCCTCCCTGGCTGGAGCCTGTGGTGGCCTGGAGAGCTGCACACGCAGCCACCCCCCCAGCCCCCAGCCTCATTTCCCTCTGAACAAACCCAGGGCAAAACCACAGCAGCTCGGCCCTTGCTGGTGCCACTGATGCCAGCACCGAGGCAGTCTCTGAGGGATGCTGGACTGGGCACCACCGTGGCACGACCCTGACCTTTGCCAGCAGTGAAGGGGGAAAAGAGCTTCCTTGGGGGGGTCTTAGGGTGGCCGAGAGGGGTCAGGATCCCTGCCCATGGTCGGATTTGGGGGCAGGGGAGGACAGATGGTGGCTCAGTGCCCCCCCGGTGGTGCTAACCAGCAGCTCCCGTGCAGGCAGGTCCCTTTCTCACACAATGGCTGCTGACTGTGGGAGCAGCCTCCAGGGCTCCTGTGCTGACAGCTCGTTGGCAGGGGGCCAGTGGCACCTGGGACTGGCAAAGCAAGGGCTGGGGAGAACCAGCAGCCAGATGAGAGAAGCATGCAGCCCACCAGGGATGGGGAACACAGGTTGGGCAAGACCCTTGGCACTGCCCCTCGCCAAGAAGGCTTCATGCCTCCCTCCTAAGGAGGGATGGCAGCATGGGGCAGGGTGTGATGAGGCTGGCAGGAACACCCATTCTAGTGGGCATAGAATCATAGAATTGCNAAAAAAAAGCAGGGAAAAGAAAAGAAAGGAGCAGGAGGGGAGGGTTGGGGGGAGCAGGAGATTTGGCAGCCAGCAGTTCTGGGAAGGATTTAGCTGTCTCCCGGGGCCGGCAGTGATGGATTCTCTTCCCTAATGCACTGATGGGCAGCAGCTCCTTGGGGAGAGCTGCCTCCAATTCACTCGCACTCGTTAATGTGCAATTTACTGGCACTTTAACGCTCTCAGCATGAAAAATNCACCTGATCCTAGGCAGAAGAGACTGACCCTCAGTCAGAGCAGTCATCAACCCTCCCTGTGCTGGGGGAGGGGAAAGGGGGGGCAGGGCCCAGCACTCCCACACTGCCCACCCCAGCCAGATCCCGTGCAACAGTTGGCAGTGGCAGGGTGGGAAGGAAGGAGGCCGTGGCTGCAGCTCCCCTCACCAAGCTCCTCCGCAGCCTCTTTAAAAATAGATGAGAAGAAACCTTCTGTCTCCCAGCAGCTGCTGACCCAGAGCAGCACAGGAGGAGGGAGGGAGGGAGGGAGGGAGGGAAGGGATAGGGAGGCAGCAAAGGGGGGGATGTGCAGCCCTGAGCCCTTAGGGAGCCCACTCCAGCCCCCTCCTCCCCACCCTCAGGGTGGCTCCTTGGCCCCAGCCCCAGGGGAGCTGCCCCCCAGGGCCAGCTGGCACTGGACAGTTGCAAAGGCAGCGAGCCAGAGCTGTCACCCTGCCCATCGCCTGGCCCTGCTGTGACACTGCAGCACCCTTTGACCTGTGAGACTTCATTTTATCCAGGATGGTTCCCAAGAGCCACTCATGAGTGGTGTGAAGCAGCCAAAGCAAGCACAAGTCCTCCACAAAAAGTCCTCCACCACAAGTCCTCCACCACAGCTCTGCCCATTGCAACGAGAGCAGCACGGTCAGGAGTGTCAGGAGCACACACCCTGAGCCCCACGAGTGGACAGCAGCTCACACACGAGTGGACAGAAGCTCACACACGAGTGGACAGCAGCTCAGGAGAGCTGAGACAGGCCAAGACCATGACACAGAGCAGCAGAGAGCTCCCACAGCATGGAGAAGGAAGCATATGCCCCATGAGTACAGCTCAGCCAGAGCAGGAAGCAACTTCCCACACTTTCCATGGGAAAGGAAGAATCCAGAGGGCCCAGGTGGCATGGCAGGGGCAAGGAGCAGGGACAGGGCAGCTGGGACAATGCTCCTGTCCCAGCAGGGCTCACCTGTTTGTGCATCTCAATGTTCAGGCCATAGGACATCTCGTAGTACTGTGAGGGAGAGAAGGCAGCATCAGCAGGGACAGGGAGAGCAGAGGGACTCTGGTGTTGGTGCTTGGGCTCAGCCTGGCCACAAACACCTGTGCTGAGGCCAGGCCAGAAGGCAGCAGCCATCAGCTCCTCTCTCGGGAGCAGGACCGACACACTTCTCCCAGGGCTCCTGCTTGCTGGCCGCGGGAGAGCAGCTGAGCAGCAGGGGAGCAGCTTTGCTACCTCCCCACCACCACAGGCTGCAGCAGCAAAGCCCTGCTCAAACACCAGGGCTTGTTTGGGGGTGGTGATGGTGTTTAAAAACAGACCATGACAGAACCCAAATCAAGAGGGAAGCCAAAGCATCCCGGGATCGGGTGTCCTTTGATGGTCCCGAGGAGGCACCCCCCACTGCCCTCCTCCTTTCATTCAGGTGGAGCTCACTAACCATGACATAATGACGCTGGATTTCTGTTTTTTCTGTTGCCAGCTTTTCACATTCTAACTTCAAGCTGTAAAAATAAAAAGAAGGAAGAGAGAGGGAAGGAGGGAGAAGGAAAAACCCACCCCCACCCCCCTCTTTCAGTCCCCCCCCACCTCAGATGAGATCTCTCAAGCCAGACAGAGCACAACTCCCCCCCCCCACCAACAGCACTACATGCTGTAGCCTCCTGCTCTCAGATTCAATCCTGCCTCCCAGTACCAGGCAAGAAAAGCACCTGAAAGAGGGTGGGAAGGGGCTGATAAAGAGGAGATGGACAGCAAAGGGATCCAGACAGCAGGGGGAAAATCTTTGTGGAGTTTTATCCCCCTTCCCCAGCATCTGCTTCCCAAATGGAGCCAGTGGCAAAGCTGAGCTGCATTTTAAACCTGGCTCTGGCCAGGGCTGCACAAAGAAGCCTAGGCCAGAAGCAGGGGAGGGGATCAGAGGGACCCCAAGTCTGCTTAAGTGACAGCTCCAGCTCAGCCCAAAAGCTGAGCCCTGGAAGCCAGCACCTTCATCCCTGGGTTTTTGGCAGGAGGAAGGTGAGTTTGTGCCCTCAAACAGCATCATTTCAAGTCACCTTCCAGATGGACCTGTGCCTGCAGCAGCATGGGATGGTGCTTCCTGCCAGCCCTCACTGATGCCCAGTGCTGAAGGGAAACCTGCCTCTTGCCAGCACCACTTAAGTGCCCAGTGCCTGGCTGGCACGAGAGCTCTGGCAGCCTCTCACCTATGGTATTGGTTCTGCAGGAACTGAAACTCCTCCTTGATGCGGTCCAAGGTCTCCGGGTATGTCAGCTTGAGGGACTGGGGGGTGCTGGGGATGGCACTGGCAGTGACAGCAGCTCCTGAGGCAGCAGAGGGGGCCTGGAGGTGGGCCTAGGCAGGGCAGAGGACCCCCCAGGTCACTGCTGCTGGCCCAGCGAGTTCCCCAGGGCCAGCACTTGGAGAAGAGGCCAGGGGCAGGTCAGGGAGAGCAGCAGGTGGAGGAGGTGGCTGAAGCCATTCCAGAGGACACTGGTTACAGCCAGGCACTGAGGGCAGTTGGGCTCCACCTTCTTGTGGATGCTCCCTCCCTGGAGGTGTTCAAGGCCAGGTTGGACGAGGCCTTAGGTGACCTGTTCTGGTAGGAGGTGTCCCTGCCTATGGCAGGGGGTTGGAACTGGCTGAGCTTTGAGGTCCCTTCCAACCTTACCATTCTATGATTCTGTGATTCGTGGCACTGGTTGAGCCACTGAGTCAGGAGAGGAGGACACACGGATGGCACAGGGCATGCAGCCCCCTGGGGTCCATCCCCACCTGGTGCCACCCAGCAGACCTGCTACCCATTTGTCACCAGCCTAAATCCCTGGTGCAGCACCGAGGCTCAGCATCACTCAGGGAAGTGCCACAGCACTGCTCCTGAGCCTGGCACATGCCAGCAGCACAACTTTCCTGGCCACAGCTAACACCTCCTGTCTGCTGCGGGAGCTGGGGTTGGGGGCATGGGACCTGCCAGGGCTGCCACAGCACCATGCGGCTGCATGGACCGGAGGGGACGAGGCCGAGCTGGGGCTCACCGGGGGCCGGTTCTGCGGGAACATCTTTGGCACTGGACGGGCCCAGGAACCCTTCCGCTGCTCGAGCCCCGCCGTGGGCTCAGGACGGGGCCTGGGGAAGATCCCAGCTTCAGATCAGGCCCTGGGAGAGAGAAGGGGAGTCAGAGCCTGGTGCCGGGAGGGCAGAGCCTCAGCCACGCTCGCAGCCCCCCCACGCTCCCCGCTGGCTCAGCCGCCTGGGCCCAGGACCCTCGCACCGCAGCCGAGCTGCTCCGCACCCTGACGGGGACCCGGGGATCCCTCCCGCAGACCCGGGACCCGCCCGCCACAGGACCCCTCCCGGCTCCCCGCCCCCGGCGCGGCCCAGGCCCAGGCCCGCGCCCCCCCGCGCTGCTCAGACAATGGCCCCGCCGCCGCCCGCAGCAGGTACGGCCGCGGGAAACGGAACCGACCGGCCCCGCCATCACCCCTGCAACCAGCCCCCAGGCGGGGCCGGACCCCGGGGGCTGGCGGCAAATCCCGGAGCGGGGCGGCGGACAGCGAACCGAACCGGTGCGGGACGGGACTCACCGTAGTGCTGGCCCCGGCCCCGGCCGCTCGCCCCTTACGGCGGGGCGGGCCGGGGCGGGCCGAGCCGAGGCGAGAGGAGCGGAGCGGAGCCGAGCAGAGCCGAGTGAAGCCGAACCGAGCCGAGCCGAGCCGAACCGAGCCCCGCGCCCCGCCCGCCGCGGCCGCTCTGCGGAGCGCGATCAATGAACGCGCGCCAGCGCCGGCTCCACGTGGGGCCTGGCCCGTGCGGGCGAGCGCCCCGGCTGCCAGCCAATGGAAGAGCGGCTCAGCGGCCCGCCCCCACGTGGGGCGCGCCAAGCTGCCTTCCTATTGGCCGGCTGAGGCGAAGGCCGGCGGGAGGTGCCAATCTGGGGCGGCGGCGGCGCGGAAGGGGGCGCGCGGGCGGGGAGCGGCCGTTAAAGCCCGCGCGGGGCCGGGGGCGGGGCCGCGGCGGGAGCGGTCTCGGTGCGGGACCCTCGGGCGCACGGTGAGGAGCCGCTCGGCGGGACCCGGTGTGGGACCCCCGGTACACCTCTCCCCACCCCTCCAACCCCGTCCCAGCCGCCTCGGCCGCGACCGGAGCCGTGAGGTTCGCACCCGGGACCCGGCACCGGCAGCCCAGCCGCCATCCCGTCCCGGTCGGGTTTTGGGGGCTTTTTGGCCCTAAACACGAAGCGCAAGAAGTCGTTCACCTGCTCGCCTCTCGCACGCCCCCCACCTCCCGTTTTCATTTTTAATCAGCAAAATTAACGACTCCCCCAGGGAACGGCCGGTCCCGGCTCACCGAAAATTCCCCACGGGTGGCAATGGCGAGGGGCAGCAGCGTGCCTCCCCTCGGACACTCAGACTCCTGGGTCCGACCCTCTCCCATGGCTCCCGGACCCCCCTTTTCCCCTTAGGGACCCCCGTGCTTTCGCCCTAGCCAAGGGTCTGGCTTCTCCCCTCCATCAAGCCCCACCCCAGAGGCAGCTCCCCCAGCTCCATCAGCCCCTGAGCTGCTGCCACGGGTGCCCGTGGGAAAACTCCAGGCTTTGGGGAAAGAGACCCCCACGCTGCCAGCCCACTCTCCACTCATTCCCCACCAGCTATACCAGCCCCAGCGCTAAACCCCCACCCCGGCGCTGCCCACCTCCCTCCCCAGAGCCTTCCATGCTTGCAGCCAGCTGCCTGGGGCTGTACAACCCACTGGGCTTTTCTCCTGGGTTCTCTGGTGGTTTTCTCCTTTCAGGGAGATCGTTTGTTGTTCGACATTTTCTGCTGCCTGCAGGTCAATCCGGGCTTACGGAGAGCAGGAAATAAAACATCTAAAAAGCAGCAGCTGTGAGGGGTCAGCCTCTCCTCCTCTTTAACCTTAATCCACAAGCAGGCCCGGTCCTTTCCTTCCCATCACAGCTCCATCCTCTCCCTCCATCACCCCTAGGGAAGGTGGTGGCACCACTGACCCGTGGGACAGACCCTCTATGGGACAGACACCCTCCCACAAGGGACAGACCCACCACAGACTGATGAGAAAGATCCCCCCATGGGACAGACCCAGCCTCAACCCATGGGACAGTGTCACCATAGACCAGTGAGACAGACCCCCCCATGGGACAGAACCCCAAAGGGACAGACCCCCTATGGGACAGACTCCACCAAGGAACAGACCCAGCCTCAACCCATGGGACAGTGTCACCATAGACCAGTGAGACAGGCCCCCCCATGGGACAGAACCCCAAAGGGACAGACCCCCTATGGGACAGACCCAGCCTCAACCCATGGGACAGACCCACCACACTGATGAGAAAGACCCCCCATGGGACAGACCTCCCAAGGGATAGACCCAACCTCAACCCATGGGACAGTGCCGCCACAGACCAGTGAGACAGATCCCCCCCATGGGACAGACCCCCGAAGGGACAGACTCACCACAGACTGAGACAGACCCCCCGATGGGACAGACCCAGTCTCAACTTGTGGGACAGACCCACCACAGACTGGTGAGACAGACCCCCTGCATAGGAGAGACCCCCCCGTGGGACAGACCTCCCCATGGGACAGACCCACCCTCACTCAACCCATGGGACAGACCCACCATAGACCAGTAAGACAGACACACATCCCCTCCCCACCATGGGACAGACCCCCCAAGNGCCCCCCCCCCCCCCCCATGGGATAAAGCCCCAAAGGGACAGACCACCACATGGGACAGACCCCCGCAAAGGGACAGACCCCCCCAAGGGACAGATCCAGCCTCACACCTGAGCACTCAGACACAGCCTGTCCATGGTGACCAAAGTGACTGCTCTGAGCAGAAAGCAAAGCAAACCTGGCCCCTTCTCCTCTGCCCAGATGGTTTTTTGTCCTGAGAAATCAGCTCTGGACACCCTGCAGAGGTTAAAATTCGCTGTGAAATGCACCCTTGAAGTTAACCTGAGCTTGGGGGCTCTGCACAGCTCTCCTGCACCAGGGCTCACCACCTTCAAGGACTCACATCCCCCCTGGAGCAGGGACAGCACAAAGCTCTGCATTCACAACAGAGGGAGTGGGGAAAAAAATCCAACAGGATGTGAATTGTCCCCAAATTCATGCAGAGAGACACAGCTGCATGCCAAACACACCTATGCACCAGGCAGGAAGCACACAGGGTGGTGGGGAGGAAAAGCAAGGACTCAAAAGTCCGCATTTGGTCTGATTTTTTTGTGGGTGCTTTATTTTGTAGCCATTTTGCTTCTCCAGGACACCCACAAAAATCCCAGACCCTCTCCAGCTAAGATGGGGCTGGGGAGGTTGAATTTGCACCAGAGCAAGGCCACACCGGAGGGAAGGAGACAGCAGGGACAGGAGCCAGTCCTTGTGGATGAGGACTTGCCTCCAGGCCTGGCAGAAAAGCTTAATAATAAAACCTCAACAAAAGGCATTGAGGTGCTGGAGCGTGTCCAGGGAAGGGTAACAAAGCTGCTGAAGGGTCTGGAGAAGAGGGCTGGTGAAAAGCAGCTGAGGGAACCTGGGTATTCAGCTTGGTGGAGAGGCTGAGGGGAGGCTTCCCTGAAAGGAGGCTGCAGGGAGGTGGGGGTTGGTCTCCTCTCCCTAGGATCAGGGGATAGAAGGAGAGGAAATGGCCTGAAATGGTGCCAGGTGGGAGATGAGGGAAAGTTGCTTTGCTGCGAGAGTGGTCAGGGATTGGCACAGGCTGCCCAGGGAGGCGGTGGAGTCCCCAGGGTGGAACATCCCTGGAGGTGTTCTCTAAATGTGTGGCCGTGGCACTCGGGGAGGTGGTTTAGTGGCTGTGGTGGTGCTGGGTTGGTGGTTGGACTGGATGACCTCAGAGGTCTTTTCTAACCACAATGATTCTACAATTCTCTCCCAAAGCCCCTGGCATGGAGTGTGACTGCACAAAGCCCACCCTGCACATGCCTGGAGGGCTCCAGGGTCCCAGCACATGGCTCTGCTGTCCCCTCGGGCTCTGAGCAGGATCTCGCTGCCTTCACAGAGCCGAGCATGACCCCAGCCCCTCTCTGGGGGAAGCCAAATCTGTTTCACCCCATCTGTGCCCCACACTCCCAGCATTGTCTCAGAGCAGCCCTGAGACCTCCCACTACCCAGCTCCACTGAGAAGATCCAGGCAGGGAGACTCCCCCCAGCCCCCACCCCTTTCTAGAGCTAGAAAAGGCTGAGGATGCCCTCACTGCACCCACTCTTGGTCCTCAGTGACCCGTGGGGTTTGTGCTCTGTAAAGGGGGTGGTGGTGGTGCTGGGGCTGGGGGGCTGTAGTGCTGGACCCCACAGAGGAGCAGTCTCACAGCCCTTATTATATTTTCAAATGGAACAACAGCACCATTTCTATTTTGGTAGACAGAACAGATCATTTCTGGAAGGGGGCCACGGATCTCAGAGGGAGGGGAAATAATTTGGCCAAGGTCATGTTAAGGCAGCAAGAGTGTAAAAGGAAAAAAAAAAAAAAGCCAACAAAAAAAACCCCCAAAAACATATTAAAATAACAAAGGAAAAGCAAATGAGAGCTGAGCTGCCACAACATAGCTGCCCCTAAGCCCCCTCCCCAGCCTGGGAACCCTGTCCCCTCTGCCCTGGTGCTTCCCAGCATCATCCCACGGGGCTGAAGAGTGAGAGGGGATGAAGGAGCAGAGGACAGAGGCCACCAGGAGCAGCTTCCAGCAGGGCCCTGGTCCCCTCAGTCTCAGGTGGCCTCTTGAGCCCCTCTGCCCTGGCTGCCACAGCTATGTTGAGGGGTGGGCTCATGGGGGACAATGATGTGCTTGAGGGTGGTGCTGGGCTGTCAGAGGGCAGCTGAGCTTCCCCTTGGCTGCACCAGTTCCTAACGTGAGGGCAGGATGGTGGCAGAGCCAGTGCAGCACTGGCAGGGAAAGCAGCGAATCCACTGGCAGATCTCTCTGCCCTGCCCGGCTGTGTCTCCTTGTCCTTGCCTGCTCCCAGCCAAGCAGCAGCCCCTCTGGCCCAGCCCATCCATCACTGCCAGCTGCCAGTGCTGTCCATCTCAGGAGGAGGCAGAGCAGGGCAGAGGAGCAGGCTTGGCATGGTGCTGTGGGGTCATCTCTTGTCCAGCAGCCAGCTCTCATGAGGCAGCTCCAAGAGGCAGCCACACACTGGCAGCAGGTGATGCCCAGGACCCGGAGCCCTGATGGACTTGCAGGGCAGCTTCAGTTTGCTGGGAAGGTCATGGCAGGAGGGAGAAGGGAAGGGACTCCAGGAATACCTCACCCACAATGGAGCAGGACAGGCTTTCCCCTGAGCAGGTGCCAGGGACAGTGGACATCCCACAGTGAGGCTGGCACTTGGCAGCCCAACACTTCCGCAGGGCACATCCCTGGCAGTGCCACGTATCCACATGGCTCCTGGCAGGCAGTGGAAAACAAACTGCTGCTTGTACCCTCTGGCTGCTTCCCTAGCTTCGGTTTGCCAGCTCCTCCATGCCAGAGCAGCTCTGTTGAGGCTGCTTACACAGCAAGGAGGGCTCCCAGCTCCTCTACCTCACCACTTGCTCCACCGAGGGGCACCTCTGAGCCATCTCCAGGCTCTGTGCCAGACCCAGGAGTGGAGTGACCCTGTGAGCTTTATGGGACTGGGCGCAGCTGGGGACAGGCTCTTATCTGGCTGCTTTCATGAGAGTCATCTCAGTACTGGGTTCACTTTTGGGTTCCTCATTCCAAGAAGGACATTGAGGGGCTGGAGTTGGTCCAGAGAAGGGCAACAAAGCTGCTGAGGGGTCTGAACACAACAAGTCCTGTGAGGAGCAGCTGAGGCCATTGGGCTTGTTCAGCCTGCAGAAGAGGAGGCTGAGGAGAGACCTCCGGGATCTCTACAGCTCCCTGAAGGGAGATCAGAGCCAGGTGGGGGTCAGCCTCTTCTCCCAGGTGACAGGGTGAGAGGAGATGGCCTCAAGCTGCACCAGGGGAGGTTCAGGTTGGATACTAGGACAAAAATTCTTCCCGGGATGGGTCCTCAGACACTGGAACTGCCCCGGACAATGGTGGAGTCACCATCCCTGGAGGGGTTTAAAAGATGCTTGGACGAGGAGCTGAGGGACGTGGGCTAAGGACCGAGTGCAGGGAGGTGTTTGGCTCTGGTTGGACTCAATGATCTTCAGGTCTTTTCCAAGCAGGAGATTCTGGACTTCTGTAATCTGCCAACCTCCCACGGGAGGATTTTCTCCTCCTCGTTTCCTCCTCCTTTTGCTATTTAATTTCTTCTCTACCCCTCCTCCTCCTCCCCTCAGTGAGATCAAAGGCGTCTGTGGCACCGGGCACATTTCACGGGAACTGTCGCTTCGGGGGGTGGGGGCAGGCGGCACTGATGGGATCAGGAGAGGAAGAGGAGGAGGAGGAGGATGGGTAGAGGGAGAAGCCGGGATCCGTGCAGGGTCCCGACAGCCCTGGGTCGGGAGAGCAGCAGGCTCCGCGGGCACCGATGGCCCCGGGTGCGGCTCCGGGAGGGCGGCGGCTGCGGACCGGCGCCGCTCCCGCAGCTCCGCCGGGCTCTTGCTGCCCTCTGCCGCCGGACAGTGCAGCCCGGTGCCGAGCACGGCCAGGGCCGGTGCCGCCCGGTGCCTTCCCAGAGAAGCAGGGGAACGGTCCCTGCTCCCCCGCGGGAACGCAAGGGTGATGCCGGCGGCATGGGCCTGAAATTGTGCCAGAGGCAGGGTTAGGCTGGAGATCAGGAACAATTTCTTTGCTGCAAGAGTGGTCAGGGATTGGCAGAGGCTGCCCAGGGAGGTGGTGGAGTCCCCAGGCCTGGAGGTGTTCGAGGAATGTGTGGCCATGGCACCTGGAGAGGTGGTTTGGTGCTCATGGTAGGGCTGGGTTGATGTTTGACTCAGTGATCTTAGAGATCTTTTCTAAACAAACAATTCCATGATTCTAGGGTGCCCAGACCAGGCACCAGCCCCTCCCTCACAACTGCTCTGGCCCCCAGCAGCCCCCATGCCCATGCTGGACATCACCACCCACCTCCAGAGGCCATAGTCTTGGGGTCTTGGCTCAGATACCCCAACTTTGCCCTTGCCCTGCTAAGGAGAAGCAGCCCATGCCATGTTGCAGTCACTCCCAGGCTGTGAACACCTTCACCCAAAGGTGCAACCTGCTGTGCCTGCAGGCATGGGTCCCCCTCCCACCACAGCCCTGAGCAGGGGCTGCTCCACACCCCCAGCCACAGGCTCAGCTGCTGGCAGCTTCCATCCATGGCTGGAGGCCAGGGAAGGGGATGTTTTGGGGATGAGTAACATCCTTCCTGGCAAGACCTCTGCCTGCTCCTGGAAGCTTGCTTTGGGCACTGGGAAGCTCAACCCCTTCGCCTGCCACTTGCCCCAACCAGCTGGGGAAAGAGGCCAAGAGCAGGAGGCAACCTGGGGCTGAGGCAAACAAAGGCAGACAAAGCCCTGGAATTGGCAGGAGGAGCCCCAGGTGCCAAGGAGAGGGGAGGGAGGGTACTGCATGGCAAGGCAGCAGCCAGCCAGGAGGCACAGGTTAGGGGAGGCAGCCCAGGGCCCCCTCCAAAGTGGGGCTGGAAGCCAGAGCCCAGCTGAGAGCTGCCAGAAGCAGCTTATTTTGGATAGGAGGCATCTTGGCTGAGCACTTGGTGTGTGGAGCTGCCGAGGCTGGGGAACAGGACAGCTCTCAGAGAGCAGGTCCCAGCCACGACTCCTGGGCCAGCGCTGCTTGGCTTCAGCCCTGCAGCTGAATCTCTCCCAACACAACCAGGACTGGATCCCTAACTCCTGAGTCACTCACTGCAAAGAGCTTTGGCCACCCCAGCCAGAAGCTGGCTCCATGCCCAGGGCCACAACTCACCCTGAATACAAGAGGAGCTGCCTGGGATGCACCAGGCAGGACGCGGAGCTCTTGCCAGCCCTGATGCAACCTCAAGCCTCAAATGGGGAAAGTGAGGCACAGAAGGTGTAGGGAGGGGGACACTTCACCCCACCACTCACCTCTGCTCTCCCACAAACCATACTGGCCCCACCATGACCACAGCCTGGCCCAGACCTTCCCAGTGCTCAGACCAGGGGACTCAAGGCAGCAGGAGCTGGCCTGAAGTTGAAGCAGCACTGGCAGCACACCACAGCATTCGGCCATGACAAGGGCTGGAGGAATTGCAGATCCTGCAGCAGAAACTGGACCTGCTTTGCCTTCTCCAGTACCCTGCTGGCATCCATGGAACCAGGCAGCAGGAACTCACAGCCCCTTGCTGTGTCCAGACACAGGCTGGAAGGTCCTAGAGGTTACTCATGGCTTGGCATGCCATGAACTTGGTCAAGTCTCAGCCCCCTTTCCCACACCAGGGCACGACTGTAAGCAGCCTCATCCACCTGGGGAAGGAGCAGCCAAGCTCCCTGCCGAGCTCCCTGCCCTGCACCAGCCTGCCCTGCCCTGCAGAGCTGCACGCTGCAGCATTGTGGCCCAGCTGGTTTTTCCAGCAATGCATCCAAGAGGCGAAATCAGATCTCAAGGGAAAGCAGCAGGCACGTTTCTGGCTGCACAGAGAAGCAGTGCAGGCAATGCCAGGAAGTGGGGCAGCTGCTGGGCACCACAGCCTGCCCGGAGGAAAACACCAAGCAGATAAGGTGCAGAACACAGGCTGGGCCTCGCTTGCCCCTGACTCCAGGAGCTGCTGCTCTTTACAGACCTTTGTTTGCAAATCCTGTGGCACAGACACCCTGCCCTGGCACTTCCCCCCACAGGTTTGTTTTATGCCAACAGATATTAAACAAACCAGCTCAGAGGGCTGGGACAGGGGAAAGGACCCAGCTAGGGGAGTGGGGAAGGGCCTGAGGGAGGAAAGTTCTCAAAGGAAAACAGAACAGCAGCGTGTGAGGAGGGAGTTCCCTCCACACAGGGAAGGTATTTTTTGGTCAGGGCTTGTCTAGACTGGAGTAACCTACACTGCTTAAGCACATCAACACCACACAGCAAGCCCAGGCTGTGCAGGGGATCTGCTGCTCCCAGCCAGCACAGACCAGGCTGCACTGGCCAAGGGTGAGCAAGAGGCAGAACCGACCCCAGGGGTGGCCATTCCACCCCACGAGGGGCTGGGGTGCCCCCAGGCTCTGCCTCTTACAAGGATTTGGTGCCCTGTAGAGCCCAGGATGTGCCCAGGTGGAGGGAGCTTACAGCAGCTGGGGTTCCCCGTTCCATGCCAGCAGCTCCATCCACCTCCAACAAGCTGCAGACAGCACCCAAGTGGCCCCAAGCACCATGGGTAGAGCTGGGATGGGACCATCCTGAGCCAAACCCTTGAGCCAAGCAGAGCTGTTGCCAGCACCATGAAGCAGACACATCCCCAGCTGACCCTTGAGTCCAGTCCTGCCAGGGCGCTGCCCTCCCAGTGCCCTCCAGGCCAGGGCTCTCTGCCTGTCCCTGTTGCAGCCATTCCCACAGCAGGAGGGACATGGGGTGGCTGTGCCAAGGCTGTCACCACCCTGCCTTCCCTTGGCTCCAGCTGCTGCAGCAGCTGAGAGAGCTGCAGGCACAAAGCGTCACTTTTTCCAACAGCTTCTCTCCGCCTTCTCCTCCTTCCCCCTTGCAGAGGGCGGACGCAGTGCTGGGAAGCACAGGAGGCTCCTGGGGTCAGGGTGAAGGCAGTGCCAGGACAGCACCCAGCTGGGGCAGGTCTCAGAGCCCTCAGCTGCCCACAGCTCTTTTCATATCTCAAAGTGCCAAAGAGTAGCCCTCTCAAAGGTGGTGCCACACTGGCAGTGTGCCTGAGGGGTGCCTGGCCAGCCCCATCTCCACTCTCCCTCCCACGGCAGGATGCTGCTTCCACCAGCCCTACTCAAGGCCTGTCCAAAAGGAACTGGGAGGGTGGCTCAGCACCCCTGACAGACACAGACCCACAGCAAACCTCCCAGCTAGCAAAGGGCTCCAGACCCCTTCCCCTTGGGAAAAATGAAACCCTGAAGACTTTTAGTCCATCCACAAGGCCAGGAGCATCCACAGAGCAAGAGAAGAGGCCTGACACAGACATTCTTTAAGGATGATCTAATTTAAAAAACATATTTTTTTTTATTTTTTTTTTTTTACAAAAAACACATCATAATGAAAATGTAGTTTAAGAGGCCCTCAGTGCTCCAGTGCTGGAGGCAGCTACGTGTCAGCGGCAGGACCGCTCCGTGGCCCACTCCCCACCTTCCCAGGGAGTTGGGAGTCCTGTGTCCAGCTCCACACCTCCCTTTCTTTTCCTTTACCACAGAAAACATCTCCCTTTCCCCTCTGCATCCTCTAAAGCATCAGCTAAAGCTGCAGGAGAGACAAAGGCTCGAGCATCCCCCTCGCCCCAAGCCAGGCGTGCAGCAGGCAGGGTGCAGGCAGCCCTCACTTCCAGCGCCGCGGCATTGGGTACCACCCAGAGAGGAGCCTGCCTGGGCACCCATCGCTTGCAGCAGCTGCTGGCAGCCAGGGCTGCTTTTAAGGGTAATCAGGGAACAGAGAAGAGCTCTGCATTGCCTTAATCCTTTCCAGAAAAGTATTGCTAGCCCAGCAGCTGTCCTCCTTCCCCTGTGCTTGTGAGGATTTGTACTCGTAAGGCTGGATAATTTGACAGGGATAACGAAGAGGCAGTCTCAGACTTCCCGATGAGTTTGCTCTTCGCGTGGCACAGTTTTGCCAGCCCAATAAATCCACCCCCACGTGCCACCCTTCCCTCCATGCAAAGGGCTGGGACAGCAGCCTTGGAGCATGACTCAGACGCACAAGGGATCGAGGACCTTCCCTTCCCATGGGCAGGGCGCTGGAATCACCGGAGACTGGCAGGCAGAGGCACCACGGCGAGCTGGGGGAGGGTGGGTGACGGGAAGGGGGGTGGACAGAGCTGCCCCGTGGGTACCTGAAGGCAGCGGAGCCGTGGTGGAGCCAGCAGTTAAGGCAGAGCCAGCATCCCCACGCCCTGGTGCCCGGAGCGGTGCGCGGTGAGGGGAAGGTTGGCAGCGGGGTGCCCGGGCTCAGGGGCCGCCCCGGTAGCTGTAGTGATTGCAGTCAGGCTCGCCCATGGTGAGCGGCACGCTGGGCTTGCGCTCCGTGTCCTTGGCGCCGCACGGCCGCGGGGGACGGGGCTTGAAGAAGTCAGAGACGTAGCGGACCTGGAAAAGGATCAACAGCAAGGAGAGTTTGAGGGACGCTCAGCTTGCAGCCAGCAGCAGCAGCCTGGCAGAGCCTTGGGACAAGGCAAAAAGGGACACTCACAATGAGGACGGCAATGAGAGCCCCTTGGAGCAGCCCTGCCAGGACATCACTCCAGTGGTGCTTGTAGTCAGACACCCTGGTGTAGCCCACGTAGATGGCAAAGGCGATGAGGAAGAACTGGATAGTAGGGCGCAGCAGCCGTGCCCACTTGCCCACCAGTCGGGCTTGCACGTAGAGCTGGGGAGGTGGGGGGGAAGGAGGAGCAGTCACTAGCCTGATAAAGGAGTGCTCAGAGCACTGGTGCACCCCAGAGGACAAGACCCATGGGGGTCTCTCCACCTTCCTGCAGCCACAGCTTGCCCAGAGCACAGCACTTACCGCCAGGAACATCATGCAGTACATTCCAAAGGAGGAGTGCCCAGAATAGAAGGACAGCCTGTGGAGCAAAAGGCATGGATCAGGCCAGGAGAGCAAGCCCCCAGTGTCCACCTGGGCCCCTGGAAGCCCCAACCTGCTCTGCAAGCTCTGCCTTGCAGCAGAACATCAATGCCCATCTTGGGCTGCTGCCAGCCCACAGGAGCCCAGCACTGCCTAGCAGGTAGAGTGGCCACATGCTGTGGCCCCACGGCTCACCTGGACTCGGTGACATTCCTGCTCTCCCCCTGGCAGACATTCTCCAGCTGCACATAGATGGAGCAGTTCACCTTGGACCAGTCAGGATTGCAGACAGCCAGGAAGTTCGGCCGCAGGCGGCCGATCATGTACTTGGCCAGGTCAGTCAGGGACTGGCTGATGGCTCCCCCAAAGAGGAAGGTCCCCACCACCTTATAGAGGGCAGCCAGATAGTTGTTGAACTCCGACTTGGAGTAGAGGCGCTCTGTGTAGACCAGGTAGGCTTCCCCTGTTGAGATCTGTGGGCACCAAGGAGCAAGGGGTGAGGGTCTTGGCACCACCAAGCAGTTCCCCAGCACCAGGGGTACAGGATGCTTCCTCTCTTTGATCTGCAGTAGAGGAGCTCCTGGCTCCCAGCTGCCTCAGGAGCCCTCTCCCTGCAAGGAACCAGCCCCACAGGATATGGATTCCACCACCTCAACCCTCAGCAAAGCAGGGCTCAACCCGAGGCTGTTGCTGCACAGCTGAGGGCCTGGAGGGGGGCTGTGCTGGCACCCAGCTCCTGGATCCAACGTGCCAGGATGCCCCTGCCCCCCAGGGAAGGGAATGGTGCTTTCTTACAATGGCAACAGTGCAGGTGATGGTGACCCCAGCCATGAGGCCATGGGTGATGGTGTCTGCCTTGTAGGGGTAGCGGATGGAGTCATCGTTGCAGTAGAAGCCTCGCTTGTATGGGGAGTTCACCAGCGTCAGGATGATAAAGGGCAGAGATGCTGCAAGGCAGAGGGAGGGTGAGGACTGGAGACACTCAACCACGAGCTCCACATAGGCACCCAGAACAGTGCCATATCCCCACACCCCCGGGTCTCTGCTCCCACTCCTGGGGAGGAAATCTCCTCTGGGGACACAGTCCTGGGCCACCAAACACAGGGAGGGAGGTCATGCACCCACCAGCCCCGCCACTGATAAGGCTCTATCAGGGCTTACAGCTGCCTGCAGCACTCTGATAGTACAGGAGATGGCCATAGATGGGCACCTGCCAAGCCTCCACGGCTGCCCTGCTTCTTCTGAGGCATGGCAGTCACAGGGCCCGATGCGGGAGACTGGAGCTGGTCTTGTGCCCCCTCCTCACACTGCCCAGAGTCGTTTGGCCTAGGAGGATGCAGCTCGCTTGGACTGATGAGCACGGGCATCTTGCAACCCTCTTGAAGAGCATGAAAGGGCCCCCAGGCCTCAGGTGTTCCCAGCAGGACTCCCACACCAGCTCCAGGAGAGCCACTACCTGGAGATGCTGGTGGGTGATGCAGACCCCGGGGCACTTGGCTTCCCACCCTCTCATCTCCCCTGGCCCCTGCCAGTCTCTCTCCTGCCAGGGCTCTGGAGAGATGCTGGGACCGTTCGAACCAGTCCAGCCTTTGCCACCCAGAACATCCCAGCTCTGACCGAGGGCATTTTACAGCTCAACTCCGGACGGGACAGTCCTAAAGATCAAGAGAGGTTTCAGGAGTCTCAGCCCCGCGCAGTAACTGTGCCAAACCCCCCCTGGAAGGGGACCTCTCGCCCGCGAAGCCGCCG